>CM055122.1:532582580-532595080 GCA_029206835.1 Rana muscosa
TACTTTAACATAAATATATAAGGATATCTGTATTTTATTTCTCCCCACAAGCACATTCAAAATATACCAAAACAAATTGTTCCAGGAGTCTGAAAAGAAAAAAAAATGTACATCTTTATATAGATTTCAGCCACTTATTTGTTCAAATTGACAGGAAAAAAAAATTCAGAAGATTTTTTTTTTTGTTTTTTTTAAAAGAAATAAATATACAGTGAGTCGGGCCACTTTAAAACGATATGAAAAATATTTCCCTGGGCAGCATTAAAAAAAAAAAAAAAAAAAAAAAAAAAAAAAAACATAGACAAAATTAACATTTAAACTATTTTTGCATTTTATAAGACACATTTTTAAACATATGTACATATTAGTTAGCTTTCGTTGCCAGAATGGAGTCCACCTAAACAACATTGGGATACCTAGTAAATTATCAATTTTCTCTCCCGATATAGCTAAACACTCAGAAACTTGTACCAGGCGCCCCAAAAGTTTGTGACCCGTGGGTTAAATCGCCAAAGTTCTAGCATTAGCGGTGCAGTCAGTTAAGGGTTAAATAACAGTTACAAGCGAAATGTTATATGAATTGCATTAATGGGAAATGAATTGGTGACAACACTGGGGCCAGTAGGCCGGTTTACTTTTTTTTTTAACGTTGCCTGTTTGGTGTCTTTAGTAGGCGCTTTAATAAACGCTAAAATGAAGTATGGGAAACCTCGTTTCATCGCCTCTAAAGCCTTTGTTTTCAGGATGCTAGAGGTTTACCTCCAAGATAATGTCAAAGAATTCAGCTTCTAGACAATAGGGTGAAAGGAGGCTGAAACGGGGAGCTCTTTTGTCCCCACAGCCCTTCTACCACAATGGATAAAAGCAAGACCCTGACAACACAAACATCTGGTGAAATAAAGTGCAAAAAAAAAAAAATCTTTGATCAGGGCTTTCAGGATACCGACTGTAAAAGTGAAATAGCAGTTTGAAAAAAAATCAAAAAAAAAAAAAATCTGCAAAAGCAAAATTTATAGGGGGTGTACCTGGCTTGTTGGGTGCAAAAATTCACATAATCCTAAAAACAGTACTTCTGGAACTCGAAATTTACTATTAATATTACTGATAGAAGCAGAAACTGTTAAAGGAGATGTACCTGACTTGTTACAGCAAGGATGCACCAATTAAGCAATAATCTTAAAAACAAGATTTCTAGGACTCTAGATTCACAATTAATATTAATAATTGCTGTAACGGTAGAGGCTTTTAAAGAGGTGTATCGGGCTTGCTAGAATGCACGTGTTAGGTATTATCTATGTAGAAAATAATCTTTCTGGGACTCTAAATTCACAGATAATGGTAATAATTACTGCAAAGATGAAGGCTGGTAAAGGAGGTGTACCTGACTTGCTGAGTGCAAGGATGCACTAGGTATCAACTTACAAAGTAATATTTCTGGGATTCTCAATTCACAATTAATATTAATATAGTAGTAATTGCTGTAAGGGTGGAGGCTGTTAGAGGTGTACCTGGACTTGTTGGGAGCAAGGATGCAATAGGTATCAACTTACAAAGTCATTTTTTTTTTCTGGGATTCTAAATTCACAATTATTATTAATATATTATTAATTGCTTTAACGGTGGATGCTGTTAAAGGAGGTGTACCTAACTTGGTGGGTGCAAGAATGCATTAAGTATAATCTTGTAAAAAATCTTTCTGGGACTCTAAATTCACAATTATTATGAATATATTAAAAATTGCTGTAAAGGCAGAGGCTGTGTAAATGAGAAGTGTATCTGACTTGTTGGGTGCCAGGATACACTTGTTAGGTATAACCTAGAAAGGAAACTTTCTGGGACTCTAAATTCAAAATTAGTATTAATATATTAATAATTGCTGTAAAGTCAGAGGCTGTGTAAATGAGAAGTGTATCTGACTTGTTTTATAACTTCAGTTCCTTACCCCATAGTTACTCTCTGAAACACCTTTGGAGGATTTGTTGCTGAGTCTATGTTTTATGCAGAAAAAAATGTGATATGTTATAAATGATATTACCCTTTGTCATGCTGTACCTATGTGATATGTGATATCTATACTTGATTTGAAAATAAAAATCTATTGAACAAGAGAAGTGTATCTGACTTGTTGGGTGCCAGGATATTAGGTATAACCTAGAAAGGAAACTTTCTGGGACTCTAAATTCAAAATTAGTATTAATATATTAATAATTGCTGTAAAGGCAGAAATGTATCTGATTTGCTGGGTGCCAGGATGTTAGGTATAACCTAGAAAATAATCTTTGTGGGACTCTAAATTCTAAATTAGTATATTTATTAATAATTGCTGTAAATGGCAGAGGCTGTGTAAATAAGGGGTGTATCTGACTTGTTGGGATATCAGGATACACTTATAGGTATAACTTAGAAAGGAATCTTTCTGGGATTCTAAGTTCACAATTATTAGTGATAATTTCTGAAAAGGCAGGGGCTGATTAAAGGAGGTGCAACTGACATGTAGGGTGCATGGATTCACTAGTTAGGTATAATGTTGAAACCAAAATTTCTGGGACTCAAAGTTCACAATTAACAATCGCTGTAAAAGGCAGAGAGGCTGGTGCACCTGACTTGTTGGGTGCAAGGATGCACTAGTTAGACATCATTTTGAAAGCAATATTTCTGAAGCTATAAAAATTGACAAGAAATACTTGCTGTAAAGGAAGAGGCTGTTTACAGAAGGTGTACCTGGCTTGTTGGGTGCAAGGGTGCACTAGTTAGAGATAATCTTAAAAAACAATATTTCTGAGACTATAAAAATGGACAAGAAATACCTACTGCAAAAGAAAAAGGCTCTACACAATTAACAACCACTGTAAAAGGCAGAGGCTGGTGCACCTGACTTGCTGGGTGCAAGGATACACTAGTTAGAGATCATTTGGAAAACAATATTTCTGAGACTATAAATTGACAAATAATAATTGCTGTAGGCTGTTTAAGAGGTGTATCTGGCTTGTTAGGTACAAAGATGAACCCATTAGGTATAATCTAGTAAAGGCATATTTCTGGCACCCTAAGTTCACAAACTTTACCGGCATGACCTAGGGTTGACTGAATTATCTGAACTAATATTAAAAGAAGGAATATGACTAGAATTCATTTCAGGACCTCCTAAGCACCAATCCCCCAGTGCATTATTTTGAAGCACGTTCTTGGTTACACTTAACCTCCTCTAGGACCTAAGGCCTCTTTGGTAAAACGATTCAATCAGAGGCTACATTGATTTTTCTCTCCCTTTCAGTCCCTGTCTCAGCACTGGTTGAAAATGAAGTTTACTCAACATTTTTTTTTTTTTTTTTTTTTAAAGATGAGGCTATCCTTTAAAAAAAAAAAATCTAAGTGCAGCCTTGTAAAGTTGGTGTCACTCAACATCAATGATGGTCTTCATGGTGTGCAATCTGGTGTACCAGATAAACAGCCTTCAGAAGAGTAGAAATGTGGGGGGGGGGGGGGCAAATAAAATGTACACCGATTTTAAAACACATCTTTTATAACAAATGTCCACAAACAGGTAACAACTTAAAACAAAAAAGAGCACTATAACATGGTGTCATTAACTCAATAGTAAACTGAAAAAAAAAAATAAAAAAAGAAATTGCTCCCTGTTTCAATGTGTCAGTCTATTATTGTTTTTTTTTTTTTTTGGAGAAATGATTCTTCCTCGAAGGGTTCATGTAAACTTCAATTTCCTCGCAGTGCAATTTAGACTCATAAATATTGTCAATGCTGTAATCTGCTTTTGTTTGTTAAAGGGCTCCGCATTAAATACATACAGCAGCTAGAATCAACATTGAGCATCATCACCACCACCACCACCACCACCATCCTCCCAGGGAATTAAAGCTAAATCTTGCTTTAAACAATGATTCTGTTGTACTGTATGTCTGAGTGGCTTTTTTTTTTTTTTTGCTAGACATAAGCTCCTGACATGTTTTTTTTTGTGTATACTCACTTCTACTCCATTGGTTGGGTAGTCGCCTGCAAAAAAAGGTCATAACACATCCTCACTACACCTGCTACCATTTATGATAGTCCAGTGAGACGCTTTGTTCTGGGCTAGTATCAAAAAAAGGGGACAATCAAAAGTTCTAAAGTGATGGATGGTGGAGGATTCACTGGACAGGAGTCTGAACCCCAAGATGTGGTGGTGTGTCTCTGCTCCCCCCATATACATCCTCTGCCCCTGGGATAGTCCCTCCTGGTGGGGTCATCCTTTTCTCTTTCTGTCTCCTGTTACAAAACCAAACTCTGACCACCTCCTTTTCTAGCTGTAGACTGTCCGCCAACGAGGTGATCTCCTGGGCAGCTGGCTTGGGACACTTGAGGAAATGACTTTCCAAGGCCCCCTTGACGCTGACCTCAATGGAGGTCCTCTTTTTCCTTTTCCTCCCCTGAGCTGCTATCTTGTCTATGCTGGTGGGGCTTCCAGAAGACGAGTCCGCCTCTTCCAGCCACTTGTTCAACAAAGGCTTGAGCTTGCACATGTTCTTAAAGCTGAGTTGCAGGGCCTCAAACCTGCAGATGGTGGTCTGGGAGAAAACATTGCCATACAGGGTGCCCAGGGCCAGTCCGACGTCGGCCTGCGTAAATCCTAGTTTGATCCTCCTTTGCTTGAACTGCTTGGCGAACTGTTCCAGGTCGTCGGAGGTCGGGGTGTCCTCATCGGAGTGCTCGTGGTGTCCCTGGTGCTGAGAGTCCTGCTGCTGCTGTTGTTGCAGCTGATGCTGTTGAGGAGGCTGCTGGTGGCCGTGGTCGCTGTGGTGCTCCTCATGGGCGTCCCTCAGGCCGTGGTGGTGCATGCTTTGCCCGGATACCGGGTTGATCATACCGTTGACTGTAAAAGAAGGCTGAGAGTAGATGAGTCCCTGGCCGTTGGTGGAAGCCATGCTGGGCAGGTGGGCTGAGGTGGTGGTCCTCCATGCCCCGGCACTGTGGTGGTTCCCATGGGCTGGATGGACCAGGTGAGGAGCTCTCCCTTGGTGTTGGAGGTGCTCCTCTCTGCTGGGCTGAACGCTGGGCTTGATGTCCTGCTGGCCCAAGGGGCTGGTGGACCAGGGCGATCCATCCCCGTGAGATAGAGCCGTGATCCACTGGTGGGCATGGCTCAGGGGGTGGCCGTTACTCTGCAGCGTGTAGTCGCTCTGGACCAGTGTCCCAGCATCCCTGTATCCTGAAGCCTGCTGCATGCCACCAGGCTCGCTGTGCACGATGGATGAGCCGGAGCTCAGCAGGTTGTAGTGGTTAGACGCTGTGGTCGCCATGACTCTCCGAGTCCGACTGATAGCACTGCTTAAAGGAGCCGTGCATTTGACAGCTCCTTCCCCTCGCCCCGGGCGCCTCTCTCTCTCTCTCTCTCTCTCCTTCCCTCCGCTCTATGTCTCTGCCCCTCGCTCCCCTGCAGCAAGCTTGTGCCTGTACACGCGTCCCCGGCACCGCCTCCCCCGCGCTCCTATTGGCTCCCTCCCCTTTGATTTACGTGGATACCATTAGCAACGCTGGGCAGCCGCCTTCGCCCATTGGTGGAGCCCTCCCAGCCTTCATCCCAGGCTGCAGAGACTGCTGCATCCACATGGAAGGAGAGCAATGAGAGGGGCGCTTTGTACATCGCAAAGTAAAACAATTCCAGCCAGGAAACTTTCTTTGTCTGGAGCTCCGATTGTTACCTTGAGCAGCCAGCCAGGCGTGTGTGTGTGTGCTGGCTGAGCCCCATCTCTGCTGAAACTTTCAATAAAATCTGCTAAGGGGTGATCACTGCCAGATGGGTCGCCCTGGAACACAGCACGCCTTTACACCCCTCCATATCTTCCAGTCACTTCGTAACCATGCTAAAGATTTTACTTTCAGATTAGCTGTTGTGTCAGTGTGCACTGCGACAAGTCATCAGCGATGATGTCATGGGATGAAGTGACATGTCATTAGGAGAGCCTGTGGACACAGGACGCCGCTGCTGCTGCTGCTCATGATGATGATGATGGTGCTAAGTGCTACCCAAGGATGGGATGAGCTCCCAGCAGGTGACCACATGTAAGCATTGAAGACTAGCTGCGACTCACAGAGGTCACCAGAGGAGTCAGGCGCCGCTAATATCCTCATGTAGCTCAATCAATATGGCAGTTTAGGTGGGGAGCACCTCCGATCTGCCTTGCTGTCTGTCTGTATGTGTGTGTCAGTGTGTCATTGTGTGTGTCAGTGTGTGTGTGTGTCAGTGTCAGTGTGTGTGTCAGTGTGTGTGTGTCAGTGTCAGTGTGTGTGTGTGTGTCAGTGTGTGTCAGTGTCAGTGTGTGTGTGTGTGTGTGTATGTGTGTGTCTGTCAGTGTCAGTGTGTCTGTGTGTGTGTCAGTGTCAGCACCTCCGATCTGCCTTGCTGTGTGTGTCAGTGTGTGTGTCAGTGTCAGTGTGTGTGTGTCAGTGTCAGTGTGTGTGTGTGTGTGTCTGTCAGTGTCAGTGTGTCTGTGTGTGTGTCAGTGTCAGCACCTCCGATCTGCCTTGCTGTCTGTCTGTATGTGTGTGTGTCAGTGTCAGTGTGTGTGAGTGTCAGTGTCAGTGTGTGTGTCAGTGTCAGTGTGTGTGTCAGTGTGTGTCATTGTGTGTGTGTGTCAGTGTGTGTGTATGTGTGTGTCTGTCAGTGTGTCTGTGTGTGTGTGTCAGTGTGTGTGTGTCAGTGTGTGTATGTGTGTGTCAGTGTGTCAGAGTGTGTGTCAGCGTGTGTGTCAGTGTGTGTGTCATTGTGTGTGTGTCAGTGTGTGTGTGTCAGTGTCAGTGTGTGTGTCATTGTGTGTGCGTGTGTAAGTGTCAGTGTGTGCGTCAGTGTCAGTGTGTGTGTGTGTCTGTGTGTGTGAGTGTGTGTGTCTGTCAGTGTGTGTGTCAGTGACAGTGTGTGTGTGTGTGTCAGCGTGTGTGTGTGTGTCAATGACAGTGTGTGTCAGTGTGTGTGTCTGTGTGTGTCAGTGGGTGTGTGTCTCTGTGTGTCTGTGTGTGTCAGTGTGTGAGTGTGTCAGTGTTAGTGTGTGTGTCAGTGTGTGTGTGTGTGTGTCAGTGACAGTGAGTGTGCGTCAGTGTGTGTCTGTGTGTGTGACAGTGTGTGTGCGTCAGTGTGTGTCTGTGTGTGTGTGTCAGTGTGTGTGCCAGTGTGTCTGTGTGTGTCCATTTCAGAGTGTGTGTCAGTGTGTGTGTGTCAGTGTGTGTGTGTGTCAGTGTCAGTGTGTGTCTCAGTGTCAGTGTGTGTGTCATTGTGTATGTAAATGTCAGTGTGTGTGTCAGTGTGTGTGTGTGTCAGTGTCAGTGTGTGTGTCAGTGTGTATGTCTGTGTGTGTGTGAGTGTGTCAGTGTGTGTGTGTTAGTGTGTGTGTCAGTGTGTGACAGTGTCAGTGTCAGTGTGTGTGCCAGTGTCAGTGTGTGTGTGCCAGTGTCAGTGTGTGTGCCAGTGTGTGTGTGTGTCAGTGTGTGTGTCAGTGTGTGTGTGCCAGTGTCAGTGTGTGTGCCAGTGTGTCAGTGTGTGTGTCAGTGTGTGTGTGTGTGTCAGTGTGTGTGTGCCAGTGTCAGTGTGTGTGTGTGTGTGTGTCAGTGTCAGTGTGTCGGGTTGTGTCAGTGTATGTGAGTGTAGATTGTGGTGCTGATCAGAATGACAGACAGCTCTCCCTGGTTCCAGGGTATGACTAACTGCAATCTCCCTATCGGAGCTGCTTGTAATGATGTGTTTATTTCTGTATCGATCAGTGCAGTACACACTGCCATTATGTGTTCCTATCACCTAGATTACTTATTGGCGATGCTGTGTCTCCACACTCTCTGTATCCATTCCACCAGCTGGGCGGTAACCCCTAGCAACAGGATGCATCCTACCCCTTGGTTGCTATGGGTTACTGTATTGTGCCAATGGGTCCTCTGTGCTCTGATCGGGCTCTATGTATTGCTATGAAGGTGATAGAAAGGAGGTCATGAACAGGAAAATAGACAATTGTATCAGTAGGGTAGATCGTGATCGATGGGGGAACACACCATCCCATGCTAATCCGACTTTTCAGACTTTTAAAAGGGTCCCAACTGAGTGCTGTACCAATCACTTTTTCATAGAAGCTTTTGCTATTGGCTTGAATCAGCAAAAAATAGTCGGTGGGCTCTGAGCACTAATACTACCTGACCAACAATCTATATGTACAATCAGATTTACTAAAATAATAGCATAAAGGACCCATCTCATCTGTTCAATTAGTTTGTATCCAATCAGGTATGCCCTTGCGCTACATAGTTCCTGGCAGATCTAAAGATGATTTTACAATCAAGTTGTAAGGTGTGGTGAGCTTAACATATAGTAAAATGTTTTTGTTTCTAGCTCAGACTCTATGGGGTATTTACTAAGACTTGAGAGTGCAAAATCTGGTGCAGCTGTGCAAGGTAGCCAATCAGCTTCTAACTTCAGCTTGTTCTATTATGCTTTGACAATAAGACCTGGAAGCTCATTGGTTTCTGTGCAGAGCTGCACCAGATTTTGCACTCTCTAGTTTTAGTAAATCAACTCCTATGCACACCCCTAAATGGCAACACTGAACCCAACTTTATATTTTACTTTGTAAGTTATTAATTGACTGCATATCACTGTTGGTGTGTGGTCTTATAAGATAGACTAAAGGTGACCACTGACCACACATTATACAATCTGATAATTCTGCCACTAAATAGGTAGTACAAGGGCCTGCCTATTTTCATACAAAGTGAATAGGTGTTTTAGATTTGTCCTCCTATTAAATAGTTTTGGTAAATCTCAGAGATTGTACAATCAAACCTGTATAGTGTGTGGTCAGCCTATTGTGGTCTCTATAGTAAATGATAGCACAAACAAGTGTTTCCCAAGTAGATAAGCATCTATGGTCAGTAGCTGTCATCACAAGACTGCCTAAGGTCTTTACAGCTGTAATACATGCCATTAAGTTCTCAGAACAGCAATAGTAGTGCATTGCTAAATGGCCCTGGGAGGAGAGAGTTAAACGTGAGGCTGCCTGTAATCACTAATAGGTAAAGTACAATCACAGTGTCAGATAACATCAAGCAGAAGACTGTCAGGGGACTGTATCAATATCCTACTTGGTGAATGGAGAACAGTGCAGACGGTACACTGTATTAATTGGATACACTGCACTGCTCTACATCTCATTCCCAGACATCCACTCCACACCATTCCATGGAAGGGGGCTTGGGATAACATCTCCAGAGTTTTAGGTACCTGATAGGACAAGCTCCTTAGTATTATTACACGTGCTAGTTGTATTCTGCTACTTACTGCTTGCTGCATGGCTCATATCATGCTGGGTCAGAAACTGAAAAGGAAGTCTAACACAGCAATCCAGCAGAACAGTGTTATATATATATATATATATATATATATATATATATATATATATATATATATAATAATACTAATAATAATACATACTGAATCCAGATAGGAAGGTAACATATCACATGCAGAGATACATTTCTGAATTGTTAAAATGTAAGCATTTCTTTACTTGTTCTCTTAAGCCCTGTACACACGATTGGTTTTACTGATGAAAACAGTCCGATAGACTTTTTCCATCGGACAAACCGATCGTGTATGGGCCTCATCGGTCTTTTTTCCATCAGTGATTAAAAATAGAACATGTTTTAAATTTATCCGATGGAAAAAAAAAAAAAACTATAGCAAATTCCAATCGTCTGTGTGGAACTCCATCGGAGAAAAAACCCACGCATGCTCAGAATCAAGTCGACGCATGCTCAGAAGCATTGAACCTAATTTTTCTCGGCTCGTCTGAGTGTTTTACGTCACGGCGTTTGGGACGGTCGGATTTTTGACTGATGGTGTGTAGGCAAGACTGATGGAAGTCAGCTTCATCGGAATTCCGATGGAAAAATCCTTCAGATTTTATTCCATCGGAAATCCGATCGGCTTTATTCTTATTTCTCTCTCTCTCTCTCTCTCTCTCTCTCGCTCTCTCTCCCCTCCCTCTCCCTCTCCCTCTCTCTTCCCTTCTCTCCCCTCTATATCTCCCCCTCTCTCTCTCTCTTCCTCTCTTCCCCTCCCTCTCTCTCTCTCTCTCTCTTCATTTCTCCCCTCTCTCTCCCCCTCTCTCTCTTTCTTCACCCCCCTCTCTCCCCCTCTCTCTCTCTAGCCTAGACACTCCATAGGCACCTAGATGTATCCAGGTACTATATAGGTTATGTAGGTGGATCTAGATAATAAATAGGAATACTATACATAGGATTATCTAGGTGGATCTAGATACTTTATAGGTTTACTATCTAGGAGTATCTAAAATATTATATGTTATCTATATGGATCTAGATACTATGTAGGTATACTATCTAGATGCAGCTAGATGCTAATAGGTTATGTAGGTGGATCTAAATTCTGTATATGTATGTGGATCTCGATACTATATAGGTTGTATACTATCTAGACCTATGTAGCTATAAAATAGTTTATGTAGGGGGTTGGATAAATATATAGGTATACTGTTTATATGTATCTAGATACTATATAGGATTATATAGGTGGATGTATATACTATATAAGTATACTGTATACAAAAATATTAAAAGTTATCTAGATACTATATAGGTTATGTAGGTGGATGGAGATACTATATTAGAGAACTGTATATAGGATTATTTAAATATATCCAGATACTATAAAGGATTGCCCAGGTGAATGTAGATACTATAAACATACTGTATATGAGATTATCTAAATGTATCTAGATACGATATAGTTTATGTAGGTGGATATAGATACTATATAACTATACTGTATATAAGATTATCTAAATGTATCTAGATACTCTATAGATTATGTAGGTGGATGTAGATAAGTATACTGTATGTAAATGTATTAAATGTACCTAGATAATATATATGATTAACTAGGTGGTTGTAGATACTATCTATGTATACTGTATATAAGATTATATAAATACTATAAAAGTTATGAAGTTGGATGAAGATGCTATATAAGTATACTATCTAGATGTATGTAGATACTATATAATTATACTATCTTGTATATAGAATTATCTAGGTGGATGTAGATACTATATAAGTATATTATCTAGATGTATATGGGATTATCTAGGTGGATACTATATAAGTATACTATCTAGATGCATATAGGATTATCTAGGTGGATGTAGATACTATATAAGTATACTATCTAGATGTATATATGGATTATCTAGGTGGATGTAGATACTATATAAGTATATAGATGTATATGGGATTATCTAGGTGGATACTATATAAGTATACTATCTAGATGCATATAGGATTATCTAGGTGGATGTAGATACTATATAAGTATACTATCTGAATGTATATAGGATTATCTAGGTGAATGTAGATACTATATAAGTATACTATTTATATGTATATAGATATTATATAGGTATACTATGTAGAGATGTATATAGGATTATGTAGGTGGAAGTAGATACAACATACATTGTTACATTTTATGCTCAGCTTGTTATTCAGACTCTTCCTGAGTTCCCTACTAGTGGATTTAGTAGTGATCCCACACAGTTCTGTTGCTTGTAGAGGTCCTATAGCACACATGGGAATAAGATGAAGTAAATGTAAATGAGGTTTCAGTGAGAGAAGTCCTAGGAGGTGAATGACAGAGTGCTAGGTGCGCTATTAGCTGCTCTGGAGATCCAGGCTCCTCTCATGTCTGTGGAAGGTGAAGGTGATGCTGTGTCTGGGATACACACTGCAGAGCTGGGTTCAGCTATTCTATTCTTCAAAGCAGCTGTACAAATACCAGGGCTGTGCTCCATTTCAAATATCCCAGATTTCAAACAGCTCCTACAAAGCTTTCAACTAGTGCATTATGCCTTCTAACTAGCCCCGGATTTGTCACATACTAATACACGGACAGACACATGCCTCCGTCTATATCATTTCTGGATTAGGTGTACTTCTAGCAAACGTGCACTAAGCTCATCTGTCATACATTTGTACATCACCTGCATACCACAAGCCATCCATGCAAAGCAGTCTCTGCTTATAACACAACATGCTCCATAAAACCAGTTACAGTTATGATACATATAGGCAGGCAGCATGCATATATGTGTAAGTCTATCTATCTATCTATCTATCTATCTATCTATCTATCTATCTATCAATCTAGCTAATCTATTCTTCCATATCTATGTATTTATCTATCTATCCTAAAATATCTACAACTGTTTAATTTCTTTTTACATAATATGAATACAATGTGCTAACACATATTTCATATATATTTCATAGTGGTATTGTCTATCTACCTTCCGATCTCTATCTATCTATCTATCTATCTATCTATCTATCTATCTATCTATCTATCTATCTATCTATCTATCTATCTATCTATCTATCTATCTATCTATCTATCTATCTATTGTGCTTAAGAGATTGGTAACAAATATTTCATCATAGTGGCATTGTCTGTA